>CM073773.1:117640073-117670073 GCA_037158775.1 Hetaerina titia
TCCAAGTTCTATGAAAGTGTCGCCTACATAGAGATTGTTTCAAACCTGAATTGAGTTAAGCTTTTGTCATTTAGAATTTTCTCCAGAAAATTACTGATGGAAGAAAATCGTATACAGCAATGTTTAAGCTAGAAGTCATCAATTTTGCAAAAGAAAAAGGAAATCGCGAGGCTGCCACGATTTATCCATTAATAAATCTTTTAAATCAAATTTCCGTTCCAGTTGGGAAAAATGGATAATATCTGGTTTGAAAGACTACACAGAATCGGGAAGGATTAGAAGAGTGTCTTATGAAGAAATAAGCCAGTGGATTCTAGAAAGTTGACAGGGTGTCAGAGTGACATGTGGATTTGAATGGATTTGAAAAGGCTTTAGGAAATTTTTCAACGTCAGTGCTAGAAGATGAGGAAGAGTTAACTTCGGAGAGTGAACTCGGTGATGTGCCTGAAGAGATAATAAACGCACTTAATTCATTTAATTGTGATTCAGGTGATGAAAATCTTGGCTTCGAGTGATCTATCTATCCTATGATATATTAAATGTATGTGTATATAAAATGACCTACTCTTTGTATTCATGAAGTACTATGTATTAGAATAAATGAAGTATATAAATTATGTTTCCTCTTTTTCTCATGGATTTATGAGATTAAATAACTGTAACAGTAGCAGATCTGTATAAAATAGAATGCATTCAGAAAGGCATGCTTGGAGACTAATTTATTTTTGCAAAACTCTTCTATAAATTATTGTGAGCATAGTTATGTAAATGTTTGGATTTTTTCACATGCATCGTCACTTTTTCGATCATCTGAACATTTTTGTACACATAATGCAGGTGTTATTGATGGGAAAATACAGTAAAATACCTAGGGAGCCCCACTGTTAAGACTTACAATAGCAATATCTGATGCACATCACATCTTAAGTATTTGGGAGTCATATTAGATGAAAAATTAACTTATCAGGCCCACATTAATTTCATAGCCAGCATATTAAAAAAAATGTCAAGCTTCCCGCAGATATTATAAAACTAATTTTGGAACGGACCCCCCTCAATTGATATACGAAGCAAGCAACCCATTGTTGCCTACAGCTGCTCAATTTGGGGTCATAAGGTTAACTACAGCAGAATCGAAAGAAAACTTAGAGAAGCACAAAGACCCTGCCTCTTAGCAATTAGCAAAGGCACTTGACAATGAGTACGGATACATTGTTTAATTACTGGACAACCTCCTTTAAAATATGAGGTCATGGAGATAATTAGCATAATCAAAGTCAAATCGGGCCAAGGGACAAAATACTTCAACTCCGAGATCCAACAAAATCAAGCAAAAACAATTAAAAGAAGTACTAAGGGAACAAACAATTCATCAGTGGAATAAATACTGGCAGAATTCCGATAAAGGTATTCACACTAGATAAATTTTCCCAGAAGTCATTGAAAGGCTAAAGATAACATTTAAGCTATCTAATAAAGCGACACAACTCCCATAGGTCAGGGAAATTTTGAACACTACCTCAATAAGATAGGAATGTCAAGGACTAATATATAGTAGTAGTATGTAGTAGGTAGTATGTAGTACCTGCCTAACAGAAGGCACAGCTAAGCATAGAATAGAGGAGTACCTACAGTATGAAAAACCCAGACATGAAATTTGGCAGAGTATGACTTATAGAAAACCGAGATGTGTGAGATTGTGCTATTTTGCCTTAAGCATAGCTGCAACCAATTATATAAAATGGTACAATAAATTTTGATGATTTTAGCATGGATACACGAACTGCTTTGTAATAAATGACATTCATTAAGTTACATTGATTACCGGTAAACTTATTGCATTTGATTATGTGAATTGTTAAATGCAATATAGAGCTTCTTTATTGTATGAATAAGATTGAAGATACTTGTAATTTTAAGTTAATGTGTATAAATGATATTGTAAATCTCAAAAGTTGGATAATTCAGCTATTTATTGAATTACATTATTGTATTATTTGTATTAAATCTTATTGTATTTTAAGTAATGCAGGGAAACTAAAGCGAAAGCAGGAATACCCTTATAACATGTAAAGGTTTATAAGTTATAAACAAGGAAGGTTTGGAGGGAGGAGACAATACCTCCTTCCAAGCTCTTCCTTTTTTTTGTTCCCCATGTACAAGTATAGTTCAGTGCTGAACGACATTCCCTCAGGTAACAGCTCTGCATTATTTCTCATAACTAAATAGCTTACCCTAAAGCTAAAGCTAAAGCCAATCAACCTAGAATGTTTTGGAAGCAGATATTTGATGAAGCACTCATCAGTGGTAGGAATAGTGTTTACTGAAAAGGCAGATCTAAGGTTTCAATTCTAACTCTACTTAATATTATCTCTATTCAGCTACTCTTTCAACTGCACGTAAATATGTCTCTGAAGTATACAGTGCATCACTCACCCAATGGTGGCCAATCCTCCCAAAAAACCCTTTGACAAAAAAAGTCTGCCTCCCTGCCCAGTCAGGCCTTTGGGCAGATTATCTCGCGAATCGTTCACCTCCACCATAAAAGTAAGAGCCAAATCCGATTGTGAACTGATTGCTTTCTCAAAAGAGGCAATGATCTTTTAAAGGTGACAACATTTAACCAGGGGCAGTTTCAGTGGAGGAGCCACTTGGTGAGACCTGTGAGCAAGCACCGAGATGACACGTAATGGTATCCGATAGTACCTGAGGGTGACGTTGGGCTTGGCCTGGACCTCCTCGGCATTGATGGGTCGGTACAGGTACTCGTTAACAAAGTGGAACTGCGATGACTTCTGGCAGATGTTGTCGCCACCGGGGGGCATGCAGATCAGGTGCACCTGATGGAAGGTGAACCCCTCGGGGCAGATCCACGAGTGCCTGGCGCCTCCCTGGCAGTAGTGGAACACCTCACACTGGAGTCCCTCGTCGGCGTAGTAGCCAGTGCCGAGGCCGCCGCAGTTGAACTTGGAGAGCGGCAGCAGCTCGGTGAGGCGATCCGGCTTTTCCTCCTCCTCTTCCTCCCCCGGCAACTCGTCCGCCAACTCCTCTCGCGTCACAGACGGGCGGCCCCGGGGGCCTTGCTGAACCGGAAGCCGCCGAGGCGCCGGCGCCTGCTGCGAGGAAGGGAAGCATCAATACTCGGCAATACAGGGACGATATGGGGAAATAATGGGAAGGAAGGATACCAGGTGCTTCCGGAATCCTCGGCATCTCCGTAAGGACGAAGAGGTGGCCGACTTCCTCGGACACCTCCCCCCTCAGTCACCTCCCATTTCCTCCCCATCCACTCAATATTGAAGGCGCTCGATTACATCTAGTTTCGCAACGCAGATAATGCCATCTGTCGAGAGAAGTTCATTATTCCCTCACTACGCGTTCCGAGCACTAAACGTATGTCACCTGACTGTCCCTCTCGCCCTTCTCTCTTGCTCTTACTGCCCTCCGCAGATGCTGTGAACGAAAGCCAATGCCCTGGAGTACAACTGTATACGGTTTACAAATTTGTCCTTTTTCTGATACCATGATATTGACTCTATGACAAGATCCACAGCCTAAGGATACTATATGTATACTCTCTCATTTTAGAAACTGCAATACTTTGAACAGTAGGCAAGCAAAGCATCGAGGCACCCACAGCTGCCTGGTGACTGATGCGCTTAGACGAGAGTTTACCAGGAATATAATGATGGAATTCATCACGTGGGGATCCCCAGCCACGAAGGGCGTCGCGCCAGAGCCTCGACGGAGTCATCGATCGACGTTGCTGCAGTGTAATGCAGAACTCCAGGCAGCGTGAAGAGAGAGAAGCGTGTCTGCGTGTATATATGGCATTTCTGTTGATTTGTTTAAATATTTCATTAGACTTCAAAACTAAACTAAAAGGGAAAACGGAAAAGCCTAACTGCCGAGAACATCCGAGAGTGCTTTAAACAGTGGAAAAGAAGATGGAATAAGCGCATTGCAACGAAAGGAGAGTACATAGAAAGGGACAAAATGGATGGAGACTAAATTTTTCAAAATCAAGTTTTTATGGCCTAAGTTCGCGTATTTATTGTACAGACCTCGTATCCGATTCTACGGCCCCGCTTAGATCTTTAGGTGACGAAAGCATAGCCATTGTGCCAAATGTGGAAATTATCGACCCCTAGGAACCGAAAACCTATCTCGGAAGTGACAGAATTTCCCATAAGGTATTGGAAATTTCATGAAAAAGTCACTGATGGATCCATTGAATTATATATTAAGGGACTGCAACAGTGTATTAGTCAAGTGACTACGCAACCATACGAAACAAACTTAGGAGGATTTTCTTTTCGTAGACAGGGGGAATTTGGTTCTTCGTGACTGAGAATCCTCACCAATGTATTGTAAATGCAAGTGCCCCTGACGAAGTGTCGCCAAAGACGAAATGGGTGCAAAAGGGACCTTCTGTGGGGGCGTAGTTGCCGATGAGGCCATGGAACATGCGAGTAAGGAGGAGTGGATGCAAGTGACGAGATGGCCGGCGTGCCTGCATACCTGTAGGGTCGGTCGAGGAGAGGGCAGGAAAGACGAGTGCTGGGTGGGCGGGGCCCTGGTCCTCGGGGCCGGCGTCTGCAGCGATGGCGTGGGCCTCACGGTGAGCAGGGGCAGTGGCGAGGCGGTGGGGCCTTCCTGGCGGTAAGCCTGCTGCGGCAGGAATTGAAATGCCAGCTGCGGGCCCGCCGGCCGCGTCAGAAGGGGTTGCGTTGGCGGTCGCGGGGATGGCGTGAACTGTTGCGGCCCCCCGAGGTGATGGACCTGCCTCCGGAGGCGAGCGTCCCCAGCCACTCCCGCCACCAGAACCAAGAGGGCCAACCACGGTCCCATCCTGGTTTCTCAAACTTCGGGCCCTGTGGGAGGAGGAAAAGAAGGATCAATGACCAACTGCCCACCCTCTGGGTTGTAAACCGAGCACAGAGGATACGATATTTTATCGTTTGATTAAATGCATGGCAAATTCGAAAAGTATTATTTGAAATTTAATATTTCATACCAGTAAGATGCGTTCATTTGGCGACGAGGCAGTGATTTACTGTGATATCCGTGATCCTGAGGACACAGCAGCGTTATTAGATGACCTTATTGCTAAACAACGCTGGTACGAAACTTGAAAATTAGAATTAAACGTAAAAAAAGTGCACAGGGATGAATTTTCGGAAATAGAGCACTACCCTCCCGAATGCCTACTGCATCGAGAACGCCGAATGGAATGTGTAGACTCAATGAAATACTTAGACGTTACCCTCACTCACGAACTCTACTGGGTGAAACACTTACGGGACATATGTGGACAAGCCAACAAAAAATTAGGATTTATTAGAAGAGTACTTGGTAAATGTAATGAAAAGGTCAAATAGAAGTATTATCTTTCGCTGGTTAGGCCTCATTTAGAATATACCTCCAGTAAATGGGATCCTCACGAAATTGGATTGTTTTGCCGAATTTGGTAGCGTGCAGCATTGAGGAGCTAGATTTGTAAAACGTTGAAATGATAAACTGAGTAACGTATCCTAAATATTAAAGGATCTAAGCTGGGAATCACTCACGAAGCGAAGGCTAAGTTACAGATTAAATTTCTTGCAAGGATTTGAAGAATGCCTCTTTAGCAGTTACGTTGAAAATTTATTATTACCGCCGTCGTACTACGGTAGGAAAGATTATCCCAATAAAATTATAGAGATCAAGTGTAGAACAGATAGAACTAAGATGTCATTTTTCTCCGCGAACGATAAGGGCTCAGAGTAACAATGTCTGATTTCGGTAGGGGTAAAACTGTTCGGGTCAAAATTAGTCTGGCGTGTATTCACCCCTTATCACACACCCTAGCTATGTGGGCTTGCAGGGTACCAAAAGATCAAATATGTTGACTCATAAAGGGGAACCCGCAATAATCTGTGGATCTGCTGACAGCGAAGGATTCATCAGACCCTCCTCAACCTTGAGCAACAGAGCACTTTGTTAATAATACATTTGTGGCCACTGGACAGGAGGCGGCATTGGGAACGTGAGGGCCGGGCCTTGCCGTGCCTACTTTCCCGCTACACGTCGAGTGCTCAGCGAGCAGAAAGAGGCGTACCTTGGGCAACATTCCCATACGCATTTCTTGCTTTGATAGCTGTTGAGCATGTAATATTTACTTGTTAATTGTATTGCTAACTTAATATTGACTGTGTCTAATATTAAGTGTCTCTTCTCGTGGAAGAATTATATTTTAAATTAAAGGTCAATTTATTCTTATTTTTCATCAAGAATCACAAAAGGCATCTCAAAAAACATTATAAACGTGTGGAGAACTCGATATGATTTCATATAATGAAAGAAGAAAAAAAAAGAGAGACAGCTCCGGCTACTTCGGCGCACACTTCCTCTTCCTGGACCCCAAGGGAGAATTGCGTCACGGCAGGGCGGCCCTCGGGGGCGCCCCGCGCCACCGGGGACCACGTCTCGCTTTCTCCCCACGCGAGAGAGAAAGTAGGCGCCGGGCGCAGGCCCACTCTCGCCGCCCTGCGAGGCCCGGTTTGGAATGTAGGGGAGGGGGGCCCCGGGGTCCCCTTCCGCTACGACACCACGGTGGCCGGTCCATTGCAGACGGGTCCTGCGCCTTTGCTCGTGCACGCATCGCAGGGCCCCAAAGGTTGAGAGGCTCCACCTTGGGGGCCTGCGCTCTTTCAGGGCAGTCATGGGAGTTGGCGAGAGCAGGCGCCGATGCGATAAATATTGCTTCAGCATAGGAAAAAATCCGCAAAAAATAGGCAGGGAAGGCGAACCTTTTGGCGATTGAATGGCAACGTTTATGAAATAAAAGAGTATAACTCTTGACTCGCGTGCCGATCCAAAAGGGTGAGATAGAGGCCTCGATTACTTTTATGTCTTAAAGAGTAGAATGTTTTCATATTAAAAACATTAAATTTAAAATTGTAATTCGCAATTATTTGTTTTTTTTTAAAGTTTAAAGTTTGTATAGGAGTTTATAGCATATACAGCGCAGAAAATGTTTGTCGACTCGACTCGAAAATTTCTGTCGACACTAATGCACAGGGCGCTTTTTTGTCTCCCATCTGCAACTTAGCCTCATCAATTTCACGTAGTTGCTATTTCAACCCTGTAATCTAAACTCACCGTGGAATTTCCCGAGCGCCCTCCCCGCTCTGCTTGTCAAAATATTACTCTGCGTGCCTTAGGTTCCCCGCCTTAGGTATACACGTATGACCAACAATAAACGCGAGGCCACATTTAACAAAATGAACCATTAATACCCTTTGTTCACGCCACCGTGATCACTCTTGACCGCCCAATCCCTCTGCGCGAAAGACTTGATCCTGGTAATATGCAGAGGGGTGGCTTCTTTTTGGAGACTGGAGGAACTCCTTCAATTCACACTTGAGAGGGGGTGTAGCTAGAAGAGATGCTTCGAGGGCCTATCGTAAACTTTCATTAATTCTTACTACCAAATAATCGAGATCGAAACTTAACTTTCGTTTTCTGTTTTCAAGACTTCTGTCACTGTGTGGTCACCATCCAGTACATTTCCATACACATTTACGACTCGTGCATCCATACATTTCTCCCAGCGTCTCTCGTCGAAGACCGTAATTGTAGAACTCAGCGGTGGAAAATTGTTTTCACTATGATATCATGTGTGTTGTAAAATACCCAATGGTGTTTTCAGTTCTGGGAATAGGGAAGAGCCGCTTACCATTTTAAACATTTCAGAGGCACAACCCTCTGAATCCTCAACCGCACCTCGAGATGAGTGAGCTGATGCATTGTAGGCAAGAAGACAATTGCCTTTGATGATCATACCGCGCCTTTTCTTCTTCAGGTCATCACGCAATTCGTTCAGCACTGCGCAGTAACAGGCAGCAGTGACTTTCTGACCTCTCTCCGAATTTGAAAGTTATTTCATCCAGGTGACCACCTTGGTAAGCGATGAACATGTTTAGTAGATCAAAAAAGTTTTCGAAAACTCTTTTCAGCTATATATCTTGCGTTATTCCAGCGATGACATCTGCCATTGTCTCCTTAAAGAGCTTCCAAGGTCCTTGGTCGAACTTTGTACACCTCAGCTTTAAGATAGCCCAAAACAAAAAATCGCATGGGCTCAAATCCGGGGAGCAAGGACGCCATGGAACATGGAACATTTTAATGAAAATATAATTTTATTATAGTGGTACTAAGTTGATTTCTATTTCTATTAATAGTCATGATCTTACTCTGGTTCAGATTTATGTTCCTGTGATTATAGTTATTTTAAAAAGCATTAAAGACAAATTGATTAAAAAGAGAGAGGTATTTATCTCATACGTGTAAATAGGGCACGAACCTTTTAATGAATCTCGTTTCAATAAACGTTTCAGCTCACAGAGTCATCATAAGGTACCAGACGAACCTTTTAGCTCATCTTTTTATGCCTTTATTTATGATGCACATTGGCTGTCGATGTTTCAGTAGTAGTTTAATTATATAGCATGTAAATATAATAAAGGCGTAAATTATTAACGCGTTTACTACCCAATCACGATGGCCCTCAGACATTCCTAGAGAAAAACTAGTGTTTTATTTTAAATCTTCTGGTATTATTTATTTTCTTCTTTTTAGATTGTATTAGTAATTATGCTTTATGTGGAGACAAAAATATCTAATAAAATACCTATATATATAATAAAACCTTATTGATAGTATAATTAATTATATAAATATAGATATTACATCCTATTTAGTTTAAAATAGCTTTGAAATATTAATTTTCAAATCTAATTAATTAAACCTTTCGAGATGAGATCACAGACACATGTTATCATAATAATTATTTATATAAATATTTTTTTTAAGGTGATCTACCGGTTAAGGTAGGTTTTTGGATGGACACAATTATCAAATAAACGTTCAGTAACTCCAAAAAAAAAACAATCCAGCAACCTAATCTACATCAGGTCCCTCGTCATCTCTGTGTACTTCTTTCCTCCCTTCATTCCCTCCATCATCCCTATCCTGTTCCTGCCCTCCTCGCTTGCCCAACATTCTCCCCTCTATTACCTTCTTCAACATTCCACTACCGCTCAATACGCCTTTTATCCATTTTTCCAGCCTACATAGGATTTCTCTCAACAAACCCCTCTCCTCACCCACCATCTCCAGTACTTCCTCATTTGTTTTCCTTTCGGTCCATTTCACCTTCTCCATTCTTCTCCAACCCACATTACAAAAGCCTCGAATCTACGTCTATCCTCCTGCTCCAGTGACCACGTTTCCGCGCCGTACATAGCTACGCTCCATCTCAGAGTTTTTACCAGTCTTGTCTTAACATCCCTACTCAAGGTCCCCGTCATCAACTCCCTCCTCCTTGCCTAGCGCAATTCTTCTCCTTACGTTCCTACCACTTTGACCGCATTGGTCCAAAACACTTCCGAGATATGTAAACTGTTCTACCTGCTCTATTTTTTCCCCTCCTATTTTAATATTTATCTTAGCCTTTTCCTTTCTGGAAAATCGCATAACCTTCGTTTTATTAATATTGATTCTCATCTCATATTTATCGCACTGAAACTCCAATTCACTCAACAATGCTTGCCACCCCTTGGCTGACTGAGCAACTAATGCTTGGTCATCAGCAAACCTAACCGATTTTACGGATTCCCCTCCGACTTTCATTCCTACCTCCAGTTCCTCCCATGCCTCTTTAATCATTTCCTCCACATATACGTTCAACAGCACCGGTGACAATGAACAACCCTGCCTTACACCTCTTCCTAAACACTGTCCATCCGGATTCACCGTTCCCCACTCGCACCTGAGCAGTCTGAGACATGTACAGGTTGCGGATCAGTCTCCTGTCCCTCCAATCCATTCCCTTTTTCTGCAATACACGCATTAATTTTTCCCAATTCACTCTATCAAACGCTTTTTCGAAATCTACAAAACAGGCAAAAACGTCCTGATTGTATTCTATATTCCTCTCGATTAGTGATCTCATTACGGCAATGGCATCACGCCTACCTCTCCCCTTCCTAAACTCTAACTGATCATCCCCTAAGTAATCATTTGCCTTACTCTCTATCCTTTTGTTGATGATCCTAAGAATAACTTTAGCTGCGTGGGATATCAAACTTATTGTTCTGTAATCCTCACATGATGAAGCCTTTGCCTTTTTTGGAATAGGAACTAACACCGATCTCACAAAATCTTCCGGCCAGATTCCTTCCTCATAGATACTACGAATTAGTCCATATAGGGCCTTCTTCCCACCTTTTCCTAACCATTTCAACAGTTCTACAGGAATGTTGTCCACCCCCACAGCCTTATTCGCTTTCATCTCCTTTAATGCCCTTTCTATTTCATCGTCGAGTATGCCTGGACCTAAGCTATCTTCTTCTACGTCATGTTCCTTTTCTATGTCTAACCTTGTCGGCCTAAGTTCTTTACCATACAGTGTTTCTATATATTCCTTGCATCTCTCTTATATAAATAGTCTAATAAAAAATATTATATAATAAAATCTGAATCTGAGACCTCCAGACCAGAGAGAAGCCGAAGAGAAAAGTCGCAAGAGACAACGCGGATACCTCTTGATTCTACTGCAACCCGTTCTGATAGCCAGGAAAGCCCTGCTTTGTCGAAAGATCATCTTGCGTCTCTAGGAGGAGAAATATGAGTGGATGCATATTGACGGGTCGATTGAAACCAATGCAAGATGTGTGAAGTATCGGAACGTTTCTCTCTCTCTAGGACTCGCTGTGTCTCCTCTGTTACGCACTGCCAAGGAAAGTAAATTAATTGTATGGCTAAATTATAAAACAATGCATGAAAATACTTTGACTCTTTAAGTATTTCCTCCTCCATCTTTGCCCAAGCCATTGTACCCAGAGTTGCCTGATCTCCCGTATTTCTTATCATGTTGACCCACATTTCAGCCGTATTTTTTTCAAATGTATTTTTTCTGATGTTTCCCGTATGAAATATATTTCTTGCTCTCTTAAATTTAAGTGAGAAAGCTTCCATAACAGAGAATTAGAAATATGAATCGTCATTTCTTCGTTTATCGATGAGAGTCATCCTATTCTCTTTCCGGTTGAAATCGTTCACCAACTTCGATTGTGAACTTGAATGTATCCTTTAGCGATGAACTCTGAGCTGAGTCATCCGTAATATCGTGGAAGAGGATGAAACCAGTGAAATTGAGTTTGAACAGCAAAGTAATAAAACAGCAACAAAAAGTGACACTAGATGTATGTGCGTACCTTCTGAAATGAACTTCAGTTTTCATTGAGCACCCAAATGGAAGTGGAATCAATAATTCATGAATGATTTTGTTAAATATAATGGTTTTTATTAATAGCATTCATCTCGTATTGTACTTTTTATGCATTTTTAAAGAATGGAAAACATCACCTCGTGATGAAACCTTAATTAAATGTGAAACTACGTAAAAAATTTGATGAATACTATATGTAGGTGGCCTATTTTCCTTCTCTTCAATGTTTTAACGTTATGTCTTAAGTTAGCTTTTCTCTAATTTGCTTTACTCGTGTATAAAAGACAATGGCATCAGAAATAGTTGCTTAATTGGAATATAATTTAAATAATCCCTTAAAGGTACCCAAAGACTGGAATGTAGCAATATCACGCCCATATTTCAAAAAGCGATAGAGAAGATCCGAGTAATTACTGACCCAACTCTCTCACACCCCCCTCATGCTAAATCTTAGAGTTCATTCATGAAGTATCTCGATTCCCAGAGTTTCCTTATGAAAATCGAACACGGTTTCCATAACCGTAGATCTTGCGAGACCTAACTGGCACTTTTCGCTCATGGTATTTTGATCATGGACGAAATTGACCCCAAAGCTTTCTGGTCATATGTTAGGGAAGTAAATGGGGGTAAACAAACCGTGGCTTACTTAAGGGATTGTAACAATATCATTAATACTGACAGTGAGGGTAAAGCCAACATTCTAAACAAATTCTTCCAAAGCGTTTTCACGAACGATGTAGCCACCGCACATCTCCTGGAAACAATATCTACTGAACCCATGGGAAAAATAACAGCGGACGAGTAAGGAATTGTCAAATTGCTCAAAGACATTAATCCAAACAAATCCCCGGGCCCCGAAAACATACCAGCTAGAGTGTTAAAATACTTAGCTCCTAACATCGCCCCGTACCTCGAATTTATATTTAACAAATCCCTCAAAGAGTGCAAAGTCCCTAATAATTGGAAAACCGTGCAAATGACGCCTATTTTTAAAAGTGGTGACAGGGAGGACCCCAGCAATTACATACCCATTTCTCTCACTTCTATATGTTGCAAAATTTTAGAGCACATAATTGTCAGTTCCATAATGAGACATCGTGATAACATTAACTTTTTAAGTGACAATCAACACGGATTCAGAAAAACCCGCTCATGCGAGACCCAATTAGGATTACTGACACATGACTTACTTTTATCGGGTGAAAGTGGTAGGCAAGTGGATGCGATCTTTATAGATTTTCAAAAGGCATTTGATAAGGTTCCACATGGTAAACTCATCCATAAATTAAAGGGCGCAGGTGTACACAAGGGCGCAAAGGGGCAAATTGGGTTGAAGACTTCCTTTCAGAGCGGGAACAGAGGGTAGTCCTTGAGGGCGCTAGTTCCGACAACGTACGAGTAACCTCGGGGGTACCTCAGATAAGTGTTACCGGGACGTTACTATTCTTGATTTTTGTTAACGATTTGAATCGCGAAGTGAAAAGTAAGATAAGGATGTTCGCGGATGACACAGTGATTTATCGGGAGATATCTGGGGATGAGGATCGTTTAATTCTAGCACGTGATTTAGATTGCATTAAAGAATGGTGTTCAAAATGGGGATTGCCTTTAAATCTTAATAAATGTTCGGTGGTAAATTTCTTTAACATATTCACGGGATTCGTTTTCAAATTAGCTGGAGTTGACCTTGAAGTAGTTGATACGGTGTTACATTCACTAAAGACTTAACTTGGGGGACCCATATACTTAAAGTCTGCGGGCAAGCATATAAAAAATTAGGGTTTATTAGACGCATTGTCGGCAGAAGTGACTCCAAGGTCAAGGAACGTTGTTATCACGCTCTTGTAAGACCCCATTTAGAATATGCATGCAGCGTATGGGATCCGTGTGATAAAGGCCTCATTCGGAAAATTGAGAAGGTCCAACGCCGGACAGCTCGTTTCATGGAAAACTGTTACGATAAAACGAAAAGCGTCACTGAAATGCTCATGGAGTTGGGATGGGAATCATTGGGAGAAAGATGATTCAATACTAGGTTAAACTTGCTAAATTAATTCAGATCCGCATGTTTCAGCACCGAGGTCTCGCAAATTATTCGCCCTCCAACATACATTGGTCGCTTGGATCATGTGTACAAAATTCGGGAAATGGATGCCAGAACTAACAGACTCAAGGACTCCTTCTTCCCACGGACAATACGAGATAACATCTGTAGGGTTATACTCGTAGATAACAAAAATGCCACTTGTCACCCTCAGCGTAGGTAACAATTAGTTTCAATTGCATACACTAGCGGGAACTAACTAACCCATCTACGTCACATTCTCTTCCTATGTCGCCAATTGTGGCATTTAAACGAGGTGTTCGTCAACGTTAGGCCCTGTCTCCTTCGTAAGTCTATTGCTTTTTCCCCGTGGTCAATCCTTGTTCGTAAACGGTGGTCTCCCACCTAACTACTTATGCTTCTTCACCGTCCAGCACGTTCAAATCCCACATCACTATCAGATGCTTGTCACCAGGAACACCCGTAATTGCGTCCTCAAACTGATCTGTACCTGGTCGGCTTTTGCCTCTCCACAATATATTGGGGGTCTGTAGACCTGAACAATGACCAAGTCTGTTGGTTCAGCTTTTACTTTTAACTACTGTAATTAAAAATAACTATCATTCGCTTGCTATATGTTTAATACGCTTCTTCCTATTTTTTCAATATTATTTCCAACCCTCACTGACTCTGTTCCTTTCCGGTTTTGGCTATTCTATTGAATAATCCCCCGTAAACTCGATTAATCCCACCTATATTTCCATTTCACCTCGCATAGCCCTAAAATGTCCATAGGATATTTCCTCTCTCCATCTTTCGATTCATATATTTTAATTTCCCTGTCAACATCCTAAACATCGGAAGTCCTTATTCTACATGGTTCGTTCCTCTTCTGTCTTTGAGCAACTGCTATCGATTCCGCTTTACTGGGATTTTATGATATAACGGAATCGGAAGCCTAGCCTCTCCCACTGCCTGGCCAAAGGCGCCACCCACCATCTCATGGCCAAAGATTTGGCGCGCTTGCAACTTCAAGGTCCCCCGCAGATTTCAGAATAAACACGGGAAACTATATTTCTTCGGGTTCGGAGTAATTATTAGGCATAATATTTTTCAGCAAACATTCTATTCCATTGTATGAGATTTCAACATTGGGGCATCGGTTGACTTGGTAAGCTATCAGGGTTATTCTTTGAGATATTAGTGAAGAGGCTTTGAAAGAAGGAATTTAATAGGTTAGCATTTTCCAAACTGATGGTTACTCTTTCACCTTTATGATTTTTGAGTGAATTAATAGTTGACCCATTTCCGCGAAACTCACTTAAGTACGACCAAAATGCTTTCGGATTCTCTTTCAAAATTTCCGCTTATCTTTTCCTTTTGAAATAGCTTAACGCTTTCGGAATCCCTTCTTGGCATTCGTCTTTGATATCTTGCAATCATAAGTGATCTCATTGTTTTTGCCGCTAGAGATATCATCCCTACTATTTTTTATCTTGGCGTGAAATTGCCTTTGACGTCGAAATGCCTTTCTAACATCCACGCTGTGCCATCTAGGTTCCGTGTTATTTTTTTTTAATTTACTGGGAATGAACTTGATTACTGCTGATCGCGTGATCTCAATGAAGTGATTCCATGTATCCTCAGTATTTCGGTGATTACTATCTTTCTTGAAACTTGCAAATTGACTGTGTAGCACGCATTTTAAGCCATTATAGTCCCCTTCTTCAAACAAGTAAATTTTTCTTTTGGGATTCTCACTTCTCGCCCCATGTAGCGAACACTTAGTAAGTTAAGACTTTTTCGGGTATGTTTTTGCTAACAAATCTATTATCACTGCTATTTGGGAAGTGACAAGTTCATGCGAGGAGTTCCACATTAGAGAATTCAATAGGGACTCGGAGGTATCTTTGTCTTTAACCCCGATTTAAAACTAAGAGAGTGGAGACTGTGATCCAGTCAATAGGTGGGTCATTGAAATCTCCACTGACTATGACGTCGTGTATGGGTATAGGAAATATTCGATTTTCTGATCTAATTCGGGCATTTAATTTCTCCTGTCGTCCGCCGACCTGTAAAATGCGCATGCACAAATTCTTATGGATCGAGTACTTTGAATTGAGCACCAAACTCATTCCAAACCGTTCCCTGGGCCATTATCGGTCTTGAAGTATCCTAAAATTTTAATTTAATACCGTCTTATCCATTAAACCTTTATCCGTCTTGCGGTTCATAGTCCAGTCTTATCACTTGCGTGAACATACCATAACGTGGCGACCATTGTACTGGGAACCTTTGATTTTCTGATCTCATTCTATTGTTGAATTTTCTCTGTCGACTGGCGGTTTTTAACATGCCCATACATAAATTCTTTTGGATGAGGCCTTTTAATTGAGCACCAAACGCTTTCCAAACTGATGAACTCGACCATCCAAGCTACTGATTGTTACTGTGTTACATATATCTACATCTACTCAATACCCCGCAAGCCGCCGCAAGGGCGTGTGACGGGGGTGTTAGGGAACCACCCGTAAATTAGGGGGAAAAAACCGCATGCAGAAGCCACAAATTTATAGCCGACAAACCAAACATGGTAAACATTCATGCAAGAACCCTTTTACCCCAACCCTTTAACACACATGGAAACCCACAAACTACCAACAAACATACAGGGTCGCACCCAAAAGTGGTAAAACTGATTTTCTTTGGCGCAAACGGAGCGGTGGAGGGGGGTCTGCCTGGCAGGGTAAGGTGGAGCAGACTCTTACCAACAGACCGACACCAACCTCAGTCGCCTGCGGGCTGTCGTTGAGTGAGGACACCGTTTTTAGTGAAGCAAGGTTTTTGTCCGCGTCGAAAAACAAAATGAATCTAAATTTAGAGCAACATTATTCCGTGAAGTTTTGTGCGAAACTCGGGAGGACGGCAACTGAGACCCTCGATATGATCAAGCAGACTTATCGGGACACTGCCTTAAGCCTTTCCACAGTGGCACAAGTTGTTTAAAGAGGGTAGGGAGCTCGTTGAAGACGACCATCGCTCCGGACGGCCGTCGACCGCAAGAACCGACACGAATGTGGACAGAGTGAGGACACTGCTGAACACAGACCGACGCTTAACCAGTGAAGAAATTGCAGACCAGTTGGGTCTGTCTGCATCCAACGTCCAACGCATTATTTCACAGGATTTTGCCATGCGCAAGATGGTGCCGAAAATTCGTGCCATGGCGCGCTCGTCGTCAGAGAGCTCTTGGCCAAATACGGCGTTGCCCCGTTGCCGCACCCGCCCTATTCTCCCGATCTGGCACCACCGGACTTCTTCTTCTTCCCTCTGATGAAAAGACAGCTAAAGGGACGACGTTTTGACTCGATAAAGGCCGTTCAAGAGGCTTCGACGAGGGTCATCAATGGCATCCCCAAAGAAAATTTCCAGCGGGCGTACGGGGAATGGGAGCAACGTTATACTAAGTGTGTAGCAGCTCAAGGAGCATACTTTGAAATTATAAAGTCGATGTAAGTATATCGTCAATAAAATTCTTGTAAGAAAATCAGTCCTACCAGTTTTGGGTGCGACCCTGTACACATGCACAATCTTTGAATTTTTAATTTTGTTCTGCATTGTAACTTAAATATTTTTAATATTTCTAAATGGACTTCGGATTCTTACTATTATGATTTCTGATTGTTCTCGGGAAGAATGAGTATTTGAATCCATCTGTATTGGAATCTATCTCCCTTATTTTATCTTTTTGGTCTGATATACCTAAGTAGTGTGGGGCCATTATAATTCCTTTTGTGTCATTGTTAAATTTGCTGGTTATGAATTTTTCTAAAAGTCTTAAGCATCGCTCGATCTCTTTGTATTTCAAGGGGCTCCCTGCCTAAATCCCCTAAGAAACCTGTTACACTTGTGTTCTTGTCATATATATTTTCACGAATCTGGCGGATTTACTCTGGACTTTATCTAGTTTTTTTTGCCAGATTTTCTCCCAAGGATCCCAAATGCTTACGGCATATTCCAAATGTGGTCTATACCACCGTGTCATCAGCAAATAACCTGAGATTACTACTAACGTGTGCGCTTAAGTCATTAATGTATATTAAGAATAGAAGAGGCCCTATTACACTTTCCTGGGGGACGCCCGATGTTACATCTCTTTCCTTTGAGCACAACCCATCGATGACTACTATTTGTTTGCGATTTGAAAAGAAGTCTCTAATCCAATTAATAATTTTCTCATTGATTCCATAGCATCTAAGTTTGTGTAACAATTTTTTGTGTGGGGCTTTATCGAAGGCTTTTTTGAAATCTAAGAATACTGCATCGACTTTTGTTGTTTTCTCCCGATCTATTTTCCTACTATCAAGAAACCTCATTGAACCAGATACAGAAAGAAACCAGGAACAGAGCCATCTTTCATCGATTTTAGGAAAACAATTTCTAAAAACGGGGCAATGTCTTCGGCTAATTCCTTTAATATTCTAGGAGGTATTTCTTCCGGACGAGGAGATTTGTTTGGTTAGATGCTACGTTGTAGATATTCTATTCCATTCTTGGTTAGTGCTATAGTATATCGCTAATGTGTTCCCCGGGTGAGTGTGGAGGATCGTTTGGCGGGTTTGTTTCCTTATTGTAGACGCTCAGGAAAAACTTGTTAAAAATATTTGCTTTTTTCACGCTGTCTGTAATAATTTCTTCGTTTTTCGTCTTCAAAGAATATACAGTTGGACATTTACCCTGTATTTCCCTAACATAGGACCTGAATGACTTTGGATTTTCCTCAAGATATCCGCTTAGCATTTTAGATTTATAGAGCGTAGACCTGTGCGCATGATACTTTTTGTTTTACTACGACATTCTTTAAGTTTCTGTTTTGATGTATTCACATAAACAATATCGTCACTTTTTAAGCTCTTTTTTAAATTTGACTGTAGCCTTCTTTTCCTTCTTAATGCCGATCTTACTTTCCCGTTGTACCATCTAGGTTCCCTATTGTCACATTTAAGTTTGGATTTGATGTACGTCTTCATTCCTTCGCGCAAAATATTTAGGAAATAATTCCAGCTGTCCTCTGTATCGTCAGTGTTTTCTGGCAATTCTTTGTTCAAATATTAATTAATATACATAATATTAATAAACAAAGAATTGCCACTAACTGACCTACCCTCTATCCTAAAATATTTCTCGTATGTGTTTTCCAAGGACAGATCGTGAGTAATTGTTACACCCAAGTATTTAAAGGAATCTACTCTCGCGATTTTGGTTTATTTCATTTTGTAACTATTAGGGAGGGAATTACTCTTTTCCCAAAAATATATTACTACGCATTTTTAAAAATTTAATTCCAATTGCCATGTCTCGCACCAATTTTGAATTGTATCTAGGTCGTTGACTAACACGACTCTGTCTTCGTGACTTTGAATGTCCCCATAAATTACTGCATCATCGGCGAAAAGACGGAGTTTGCCATTAACTGAGGTCATTTATGTAAATAAGGAATAGGATGAGGCCTATGACGCTTCCTTGTGGTACACCCGACGTAAACTTGACGGTATCGGATGATATACCGTCCAGGACGACTGTTTGGACACGATCACTTAAGAATTGTTTAATCCAGTTGATAATACTCTCGTGTATTCCATAAGTTTCCAGTTTCACAAGTAATTTGCAATGAGGGACTTTTTCGAAAGCTTTTTTGAAAGTCTAGGAATATCGCATCATCTGGAATATTACTTTCACCGGAGTTATCATGTAACAAAGTGCGAGTTGAGTTTCGCAGGATCTACTTTTACGGAAACCGTATTGGTTATTAATCAATAAATCTTGGCTTTCGAGGTGCCTCATTATGGAACTAACAATCATGTGTTCAAGAATTTTACAGGAGATGGAGGTGAACGACATTGGCCTATAATTGCTGGTGTCCTCCCTTTCTCCGTTTTTAATTATGGGTGTTACAGAAGCTACCTTCCAGCCTTTTGGCACGCTTTCTTCTGCTAATAATTTCTTAAATATTATATCAATATAAGGGCAATTTCAGACGACAGTTCTTTATACGCGCGCGCCGGTATCTCATTAGATCCCGGAGAATTGTTGGGGTCGATGTTTTTAAGGAGTAACTCTATTTTGCGGGTAGAAAAATAGATTGCTTGCATTGGTTGCTGAAATGTTTTCGGAAGGTTCTCGGGTATATTCTGTGAGCATATGTTGAAAACACTGGCAGAATGAGTTTAATAGGTTGGCTCTATCTAAACTACTCGTCAATTTATCCCCCTTTTCGTTATTCAATGAGTTTCCGGTGGACTTTTTTCCCTGCACTTCCCTGACGTAGGACCAAAACATCTTTGGGTTATCGTTTAAATGTTTGCCTAATTTTTTCCTTTTGAATTCCGCTAGCGCCTTCCGGAAGCCTTCTTGGCGGTGGACCTAGATAGTGTTGGTGATGACTAACCCCTTTCTCCTGGAGAACTCAATTGCTTTCTCCCCACGTTCACTCCTAAATGACATATATTTAACCGTAAACACAGTAATCAACCCAAAGGTCGGTTTGGCAGGTGATGGTAGAGTTCACCCCGTACTAAGCCCGACGGCGTGTGAAATGCGCACATCAGGGTAGGGGGGGCAGTTCCTTTCCCTGTTTCATTTATGGTTTCCCAGGAAGATCAGGTACCCGAAAAATCACATAGATTGGGTGGATCTGCAGGTGCACAGATTGCCTTACCCAGGAATCGAACCCAAGGCTTCAGGACAGTAATCTAATGCTCTACCCCATGGACTACCGCGACCCACATACATACATACAGGGTTCGTCCGGAAAATAAGTGTACGGAGCTAAGGAAAAAAAAATTATTACACTTTTACATATCTTAAGCTAATATTCCTCAAAATAGGACCCTTGTGAGTCGATACACTTGTTCCAGCGGCGTTCCCATTCCTGGAACGCTCCCGCGAAGGCATCATCGGGAACCTCTCGAAGACACGTCGTCACGGCCTCTTTGACGGCGTCCAAAGTCCCGTATCGCGTTCCTTTCAAACTCCTCTTTATCTTCGGGAACAGAAAGAAGTCCGGGCTGTAGGGCGGATGCGGCAGCGTTGCCACGCCGTGCTTGGCCAAGAAGTCCGACACGACAAGCGCGGTGTGAGACGGCGCATTGTCGTGATGCAGCCGCCAGATGTTTTTGATCGCTGGCCGGACGCGGGCGACTCGTTTTCGAAGCCTAGTCTAATAAATCTATGTGGAATTATAAAGTTTCTCTTTTCATTATCTTATTATTGTAGTTTCATTGAATTGAATTTTTTCCTGAAATTATTATAACATGTAAAATATGATTAAAATCGGAACACCCGCTCTTCATTTACGAGTATAAATGGTGTGACTAAACTGTTTATTGATTGTTAGGCGACATGAAGTTCGCCAGGTCAGCTAGTATCTCAATTAGGTTCTATCTATCAATCTACTGGTTAAGGTAGGTTTTCGAATGGACACAACTATCAAATAAACATTTTGTAATTCCAAAACAAAACCCAATCCAGCAACCTAATCTACATCAGGCTCCTCTTCATCTCTGTGTACCTCTTTCATCCCTTCATCCCGTCCAACATCCCTATCCTATTCCTGCCCTTTCCTCGTTTGCCCAACACTCTCCCCTCTATTACCCTCTTCAACATTCCACTACGCTCAATACGCCTTTCATCCATTTTTCCTGCCTCCATAGGATTTCTCTCAACAAACCCCTCTCCTCACCCACCATCTCCAGTACTTCCTCATTTGTTTTCCTTTCGGTCCATTTCAACTTCTCCATTCTTCTCCACAACCACATTTCAAAAGCCTCCAATCTACAGGGTTGCACCCAAAAGTGGTAGCACTGATTTTTTACAAGAATTTTATTGACGATATACTTACATCGACTTTATAATTTCAAAGTATGCTCCTTGAGCTGCTACACACTTAGTATAACGTTGCTCCCATTCCCCGTACGCCCGCTGGAAATTTTCTTTGGGGATACCGTTGATGACCCTCGTCGAAGCCTCTTGAACGGCCTTTATCGAGTCAAAACGTCGTCCCTTTAGCTGTCTTTTCATCAGAGGGAAGAAGAAGAAGTCCGGTGGTGCCAGATCGGGAGATAGGGCGGGTGCGGCAACGTGGCAACGCCGTATTTGGCCAGGAGCTCTCTGACGACGAGCGCACCATGGCACGGCACGTTGACATGATGAAGCACACAGCAGTTTGCAATGGCCGATCGGACTTTTTTCACGCGTTCTCGGAGGCGGGTGAACACCTGCACGTAAAAGTTCGCATTCAGAGTCTCCCCTGGTGGGACGAACTCCTTGTGAACCGCTCCATGACGGTCGAAAAACACAATCAACATCGTTTTGATTTTTGAATTGCTCATGCGAGCATTTTTTGGACGTGGGGACGATAAAGTGTGCCATTCCGTCTTTTCGTTTCGGGGTAATATTGAAACACCCATGTTTCATCACCAGTTATCATTTTGTCCAAACAATTTTCATCTCGGTGCAAATCGGCTAACACTTCTTCGGAAATGCGCACACGCGTTGCCTGTTGGTCGACACTCAGAACTTTCCGCACCATCTTGGCGCACACCTTGCGCATGGCCAAATCCTGTGAAATAATGCGTTGGACGTTGGATGCAGACAGACCCAACTGGTCTGCAATTTCTTCACTGGTTAAGCGTCGGTCTGTGTTCAGCAGTGTCCTCACTCTGTCCACATTCGTGTCGGTTCTTGCGGTCGACGGCCGTCCGGAGCGATGGTCGTCTTCAACGAGCTCCCTACCCTCTTTAAACAACTTGTGCCACTGTGGAAAGGCTTAAGGCAGTGTCCCGATAAGTCTGCTTGATCATATCGAGGGTCTCAGTTGCCGTCCTCCCGAGTTTCGCACAAAACTTCACGGAATAATGTTGCTCTAAATTTAGATTCATTTTGTTTTTCGACGCGGACAAAAACCTTGCTTCACTAAAAACGGTGTCCTCACTCAACGACAGCCCGCAGGCGACTGAGGTTGGTGTCGGTCTGTTGGTAAGAGTCTGCTCCACCTTACCCTGCCAGGCAGACCCCCCTCCACCGCTCCGTTCCCGCCAGAGAAAATCAGCCCTTTTACTTTTGGGTGCTACCCAGTACGTCTATCCTCCTGCTTCAACGACCACGTTTCGGCGCCGTACGCTCCATACCAAAGTTTTTACGAGCCTTTTCTAAACCTCCCTACTCAACTTCCCCATCATCAACTCCCTCCTCCTTGAGAAAGCCTCCTTGGCTAGCACAATTCTTATCCTTACGTCCCTGCTACTTTGACCGTATTGGTCCAAACCCCTTCCGAGACATGTAAATTGTTCTACCTGTTCTATTTTCCCCCTCCTATTTTAATGTTTAGGTTAGACTTTTTCTTTCTGGAAAATCGCATAACCTTCGTTTTATTAATATTGATTCTCATCCCATATTCATCGCACTGAACCTCCAATTCACTCAGCAATGCTTGCAACCCCTTGGCTGACTGAGCAACTAATACTTGGTCATCAGCACACCTAACCGATTTTACGAAGTCCCCTCTGACTCTGACTTTCAATCTTACCTCCAGTTCTTCCCATGACTCTTTAATCATTTCCTCCACATATACGTTGAACAGCACCGGTGAAAATGGGCAACCCTGCCTTAAACCTCTTCCTAACACTGCCCATCCGGATTCTCCGTTCCCCACTCGCACCTGAGCAGTCTGAGACATGTACAGGTTGCGGATCAGTCTCCAAATCAGGCAAATACGTTCTGATTGTATTTTATATTCCTCTTGATTAGTGATCTCATTACTACAATGGCATCACGCGTACCTCTCCCCTTCCTAAACCCTAACTGATCATCCCCTAAGTAATCATTTGCCTTACTCTATCCTTTTGTTGATGATCCTGAGAATAACTTTAGCTACGTGGGATATCTAACTTATTGTTCTGTAGTCCTCACATGATGTAGCCTTTCACTTTTTCGGAATAGGAACTAACACTGATCTCACAAAATCTTCCGGCCAGATTCCTTCCTCATAGATACTATGAATCAGTCCATGTAGAGTCGTCCCACAATTTCCTAAACCTTTCAATAGTTTCGCAGGAATGTTGTCTACCCCAAGGGTCTTTTTTGGTCTTATCTCCCTTAATGCCCTTTCTATTTCATCGTCAAGTGTCTCTGGACCTAAGCTATCGTCTAAACCGTAGCCCCCCATCTCACCACCATCTCTTCTTTCGTCTACCGACGCATCCCAATCCTCCATCACTACCAAATGTTTTCCTGCAGGAACACACGCGATTATATTCTCTAAGTCATCGTACATCCTATTTATCCTATTCTTCCTCCTTGTGGTTGCACGGTGGAATGTATTCCTGAACAAATACCAAGTTCGTCGGCTCTGCTTTAATCTCTACGAGTAAGATTCTATTAGTTGCTTGCTCTATGTTGAATACGCTTCTTCCTACCCCTTTATTTAATATTACGGCAACCCCTCGTTGGCTCTCGCCCCCGCCGTTGTATATTATTCTATAATTATCACTCTAGCAATCCCCGCCATCCTTCCATCTCACCTCGCATTGACCAGAACATCTATACTATATGTTTCCACCTCTCGCTTAATATTCTCTAATTTGTCTGTCCTCAACATTTTCCTGACCTTCCATGTTCCTCTCTAACTACTTTCTTCTTCTTCTGCGTCTTCTCTCCTGCTGCTGTTATTTCTCCCCCGCAAGGGTTTCGTGGGATGACGCCCCCGGAAGCTTTGCCTCCCCCGCTGCCGGGCACGACACACGGCCACTTGGGCCGAGTCCCGCAGTTGCCAAGACTCAATTTCTCTAGGTTGTCCATTATTATTTTCTTGGGATTATAAATTGAGGTGGTTTCCCGTTGCCCTCCTCAACAGTGTATTTAACGTGACACCATTACTTTTTGGCTGCCCCACTGGGGTCAGACGCCTTTGCAGCCACCTCACTGAGGAACAGACGCTCCGTGGACTACCTTTCGTCTGGCTCCTAACCTTCGACCTATCTGGCATGGGTGACCCTACCAGGAGCAACTATTATTATACCCACCAGCTCTAGGGGTCATCGGAACGCACAAGCCCTTCCACCACGTCAAGGTTTTAGTCCATGGGAGGGTCAGCTAGTATATATATACTACCTTGATCAAAAAGTTCCCGGAATAACCACCGTGTGGCGCTCCCATCGTTCCGATTTGAGATCTGTTTTTTTGGTTAAATTGGTACATCTGTTGTTAATATTCCCTTTAAATCTTAGTGTCATAACTTGACATTTGCAAAAGTTACGTAGCCAAGAGTACATCTATCTCTGTGTGTGTTGGCGATTTTTTACAGTTGCAGAAATGGATTTAAATTTGCAACAACGAACTTGTATTAAATTTTGCATAAAAAACGGATTTAGTGGCGCACGGACGTTGGAAATGTTGGAAAAGTGTTTCGGCAACGATTCTCTAAAAAAAACGGTCGTTTACCAGTGGCACGAGCGGTTCAGAAGTGGTCGTGAGTCAATCGAAGATGATGAACGCAGTGGCAGACCATCGACATCGAAAGTCGGTGAAAAAATTGATAAAGTAAAAGAAATGTTGGTCAATAACCGCAAATTAACCATCAGAGAAATAGCGGAGGACTTGAACATTGCCTATGGATCCGCCCAAGACATTGTGGTTAACCATTTGGGTTTCCGTCGTGTAGCAGCAAAGTTGGTGCCAAAAGACCTCAATTTCATGCAAAAAAGAGACCGTGTTGACGTCGCAAAAGACATGATTTGCGAGGCTGAATCCGATCCCACATTCATCAAAAGGATCATTATTGGAGACGAGACGTGGGTTTATGAGTACGACACGCAATCCAGACATCAGGCAAGTGAATGGCGTTCACCAAATGAGCCGAGACCAAAAAAACCACGTCGTTTTCAGTCAAAAAAGAAGGCAATGCTGACGGTTTTCATGGATTACAACGGTGTAGTGCATCATGAATTTTTGCCAGAAGGCCAGACAGTAAACAAAGAGTATTATTTGGGCGTTATGAGACGTTTGCGTGAAGCAATTCGCCGAAAGAGACCAGAAATCGTCGCACAGTGCGTCAAGACCGTCGCACAGTGCTATCATTATTCGTAATTTTTTGACGAATAATGCAACAAATACCATCCAACAGCCACCGAATTCACCTGATTTGGCTCCCTGTGACTTCTTTCTGTTCAATCGAGTTAAAAAACCATTACGGGGAACGCGTTTTAGCAGCCGAGAGGAAGTAATGGAAAAATCGCAGGAAGCACTGATGGACATACCGAAAACCGAATATAAAAAATGTTTCGAGGATTGGATCAAGCGCTGGCATAAGTGTGTTGCAGTCGATGGGGATTACTTTGAAGGGGACAATATAGATTTAGATGAATAAACTTGTATTTTTAATTTTCTGAATAAATTCCGGGAACTTTTTGACAAGGTAGTATATCTCAATTTCTATGTGAATGAATATTTGTTATATATAATGAATGTGTGAATGTATGTATATAATGAATAGTGAATGAATATATATATATATATATATGTGTGTGTGTGTGTGTGTAGTTTATATGTGTGCGTGTGTGCGTTGGTGCGTGCGCGCGCGTGTGTTTGCGTGTGCGTATGTGTGTGTCCCTCCCATGAACCACACCTTGATGTGGTGGAAGGGCTTGTTGGTTCCGATGACCCCTAGAGCTGTGTTGGCGGGGACAGTGATTATTGCTTCAGGCAGGGTCAACCATGGGTCGAAGGTTAAGAACCAGACGAAAGGTTGTCTGCGCAGCTTCTGTTCCACAGTGAGGCGGCTGCAAAGGCTTCTGACCCCAATGAGGAGGGTATTGAGTGATGTTGTCACGTTAAAAGCACTATTAAGAAAGGCAACTGGGAATAATCTCAAATATTATTTCTAAAACCTTTACGATGGGCAGTATAGAGAATATGAGTCCTGACAACTACGGGACACGGTCCAATCGGTCGTGGTCATGCCCGGCAGCGGGAGAGGCTAGGCTTCAGCGGTTGTCATCTCATGAATCCCATGCCAAGGAAAACCGGTAGCAGCAGAACAGAAGACGCAGGAGAAGAAAACCTAATTAGTTATAATAGGAACTTGGAATGTCAGGACAATGTTAAGGACAGAAAAGTTAGAGAATATTAAGCGAGAGATGGAAAGAGGAATTATTGTATTTTAGGTCTATGCGAGATGAGATGGAAGGATAGCGGGGATTACTGAAGTGATAAATTTTTAGAAATAGAGAAATTCCCGCCCGAACGCCTAATGCATCCGGAACATCGTAATGGAATGTGTACACTCAATTAAATACTTACGCTCTACCCTCATTCACGATCCCTTGTGGCTGAAACATATTCTAGGAATATATGGACAAGCTAAAAAAAAATTTTCATTTATTGGAAGAATACAGAGTAAATGTGATGAAAAGATCAAAGAGAAATGTTATCTGTTGTTGGTTAGGCCTCATTTACAATATTCTGCAAGTATATGGGATCCTCACGTATTTGGATGAATTGCCGAATTGGATCGCATTTAGGCTAGAGGAGCTGTAAAACGTTGTTACATAATAAAATGATTGGCGTATCTATCCAAAATATTAGAGGAGATAGGCTGGGAATCCCTCACGAAGCGAAGTTTAAATCATAGATTAAATCTCTTGCATAAATTGGAAGGATGTCTCTTTGGCAGTATTGTTGAAAACGTATTATTACTCCCATCGTTAACCGGTTGGAAAGATTATGTAAAAAAATTAGAGAATTAAAGAGATGAAATGTAGAATAGTTAGATTTAAGATGTTATTTTTTCCAGGAACATTAAGGGATCAGAATAACATTGTCCGATCGCGGTAGGGTCATGTTCGGGTCAAAATTAGTCTGGTGTGTATCTCCGCTACCCATCAGGTACACATTTGTAATAAGATGGAATGTGGATATGCGATGGTTTGGAGCTCCAACGGAGTCGATTATTTTGTATTGACCAGTGACCAATAGGAAGTAACACTGTCGTAATTGAGAGGATGGGGAGGTTGAGGGGGATGGTGAGAATTCAGGGGTGTCGTAAAATGCGGGGAAGGGGGTCATGGCCGATGAGGGGTGGCGGGATAACGAGACGATTGCGCAGGAGGGGTGTTGGTAGGGAAGGGGTGGAAAGTGCGGTTTGGTATCGGATTCAAATGCCCATTGGGGATTGGCGGGGCAATTCGTTGCACAATGTTACACTTGAGTTAAATGAAGCTCTTACAATTGACAAGTGTTCGAAGGTGTCCAGTTTTAGGCCTTTTGGCACACTATGCAATACAAGTTGGCATTGATCCACATGATACTTACATGCCTCCGGCATAGTACCACAGTCTCCCGGAAGAAAGAGCGTCAGACCACAGACACCCTCGTTCCCTGCTAGAGACTAGCACTCACGTGTTTTTAAGTATTGCAATCGATTCAGGGATTCATCCATTCACTTACCCTCCTTTCCTCCAGCATTTCTGCAAAATAGCTCAGTCTTCTCAGGCTCTTCTCGATTTTCGAATTCTGAATTCATTTCTCAGTCTTCCGTTTGCCCTCCTCGGACCTCGAGACTGTTCTTTCTTCTCTTTTCTATTAGTTCTTCTTTTGTGCTCCATTGTTTGTATCTTTATATGTTTCCGTCAGCATGTTTTCTTTCTTGTTCCTACCAAAAGTCTAGCCTGCATTTCCTGTCACATTTCTTTAATTGACCCTTTATTGTTAAATTTCACCGCTTCCTTTTCCAATTTCTGTTGTAAATCCATCCATGGCTCAGTTTCCTCCAATCTGTCCAGCTACAATTGCCTCTGTGCCTAACCTCTAACTCTGGTAGCTTTTGCAGCTCCTTATTTATATCCTAAATCCCTGCTTCACGAGTATGTAGCCAATTTGGCATCCCCTGGCATCTTCCACGTGCCCTCCTGAGTGAATTTGAAAGTATATGTGGGCCGCCACTCATTTGCATTGTTCGCGGAATTCCAAATATCTTTTGTCTTTCAATTCGCATCCCTTGACCATACATTTCTAATATTTTCCCTCCCAGACTTCTCCAACGATTGAACTCCAGTCTTCGGGTATAAATTGATTTCATTCTCCCTTAACATGTTTGATTCCTCTGCCGTTGTCGTCATACGCCTCAAATAGGTCATCATCGTAGGCCGTTGTTAGCAAGTGAACTTGGACTGCTACTGAATTCATCGCTATGTTCACCATTATGTTACTTTCACCGAACGCCTTCTCTCTCCACTCGTGTCACTTGCCCACAATATGGGGCCACTCCCGCTTTTACATCCATGGAACCACGTGAACGAATGATCCTGTGGCTGCCGCCCCAAAAACATTCCTTTTCGGGCCATTTCATTTCTCTTGCAAATACTGAATGGAATATGAGGTACGATCCGGAAAATTATCTTGTTTGAAAATGTGCTAAACTTGACTATTTTAATTTGGTAAAACTATTTGAAACAAAAAATTATTAATACGTAACATTATCAGAAAAGATCAATATAATAATACACAATTTCAATGCAAATTAGCGGATAACTCCGTTAAAAGTTACTGTTGCGGCATCTCCCGCGGTTTCTTGGAATTTACACAATTTCATTATGGTCGGCCAATACTCCAATATTCATAATTTTTAGAACTATGCCCCACTGCGACAATCTCAGTATAATGCGTAATATTGCGCTAATTTTCGTCTCGTATTCTGTCCATGGCATATCTTCTCTATATGATCCCATCTCTTTATCTATGGAGACCACTTTCCATTTCGTTGCATCCAGTTCTACCTCCGACTCGACCAGATTCTCTCTCCTGAAGCGGCTCGCCGCCGTACGCGCCACCGACCAATCACTCCCTCCCCCCCTTACCCACACCACGCCAACCGCCACGTTCCGGAAGATTTCAAACGTCTGCTGCGTTGGATGATTCATTTTAATAAATACAAATTAATCAGAGCGGGGACTTGGATACATTTCCATTTAGAAATCACGGACATTTCATCCGTTTCCACTCTCTGCGGGTGATCGTCTGCCCGAGAAGCGTGGACATCTGGGCGGGTGGGGAGGGAGCACCACGCCCCCGCAGGAGGGTGAGATTTCTCCGCTCCGGTTGGGGAGACTTTATAAGCGGGGACCCGGACGCCGGCTTTCCCAGAGTGAAGAGCAGAGCGGCGGAGAGTGCCCCCCCCCTGGACAGCAACCACGAGTGGATCGAGAGGGCGCTTGGAGGATCGAGAGGGGCGGTGTTCGTGCGTGCTAGTGCGTGTGTGTGTGCGTGTGCGGGAGAGGCTGCGCACTCCCTTCTTCCGTGAGCCAGGTGGGTGAGTGCGTGTTCGGGGGGCGCCAAACCCCTGGTGAGAGGAGGACCCTCTCGTGTCGGGTTTGTCGACGGGTGCCTGCATGTGGCGTGGGCGGAGGGCAGGGGGCTCTCGGTGCGCCAGCGACAGCGCTCCATGTCATGTTTTCACCCGTCGTCCGTCAAGTGGGGCAGCGGCATTCTTCCGACGGAGGATAGAGAAAAAATATATATAAATATTTAAAAAAATAATATAATTTATATAATATACATATTAAATATAAATATATTAATATATAATATAATTAATATACTAAAAATATATATCTATTTAAATATATTT